>JAQPZZ010000131.1:0-12746 GCA_028416715.1 Fusarium multiceps | reverse complement strand
TTCTTTCTATATATTAGTATATTAGGTAAGCTTACCTTTAGGTACTAGTTAGTACTTTTAGTTAATTTTTACAGGGTTTTAGTATACTAGTTCCTTATATCCCTTCTTATTATAATTTTAATAGATTAAAGTTAGTTTATTTAACTAAGTAGTATTAATATTTATAGGTCCTACTTAAGTACTATAGGAAATATTAGCTTATTATAGTTTCCCTTAATTAGCATAGTTATAGTTATTTCCTTACTAATTTTTATTCTAGTTAAAGGTATAATTCTACCTCTATTTATTAGCTTATTTTTCTTTTTACTATTTAAATAGTTAGTTATTAATATCTACTATAAGAGATACTAATTTATCTAGGGTTTTTAGTTTCTCTCTTATATATACTATAGTATCTTTTACTTTAGCTTTTAATCCTTAGTATACTTAAGATATATAGGCTACTTTATTCTAGTTTAGTTTAGCTACTTAGAATTAGTATTCTATAAGATAAGTTAAGGCTAATTCTTTTTAAACTAGTTAGTAGATTTTAGCTTTAGCTTTTTATTTTTTATTAGTAATTTTAAAGGTATAGGTAAGTTCTTTTTTAAAGTTCTTATATTTTTAGTAAATATAAATAGTTATTTGTTTCTTAGTATATAGTAAGTTATAGATATAGTTCCTAAGGATAAGCTTTATAACTCTCTAGGCTTTATTTTTAAGGAAACTTATAATATATTATACCCTAAGTTTATTAGTACTAAATTAAGTTAGGTAGTATATCTAGTAACTTTATAGACTAGTAAGGAATTCTTATAATTTATCTAATTTACCTCTGTAAGGGTTAAGCTAGTAAGATTAAAGGATTTCTCCTAGGTTCTTTTTAGTAGCTATAAAGGTAGTAGTATATTTAATATACTCTCTATAGAGATTTTAGCTTTTCTTAGCTTCTTTACTAAGTCCTTTAGTAAGGTTTATAATATAGATTACTTTTCCCTTAAGTTCTTTAATTTTACCTTTAGCTACCTCTAAGTTAAACTTAGTAATATTAAGAAGGTTATTATATCTTTTATTTAGCTTATAGATTCTCTACTTAAGCTTAGTAACCTTATCTTTATAATTACTTAGATAGGTAAGAGTAATATCTTCTTTATCTTTATCTTTAGTATTTATAGGGAGGTTAAGCTCTTTCTCTAGGGTAAGGTTATTATTAGGTAGAGTTACTTAAGGTAGCTATTAGCTACGCTAACTAGTAGAAGATTAGTTTAAGGTAGTAGAAGCTATTATATAGATATTACTTAGCATTATATAGTATAGTCTAAATAAGAGCTATTAATATATAATAATTATAATTCCTAAGAGATAAACTAGTCTATATTAGGTTTATATTAGTAAATATATAAAGTATAATACTAAGTATTATAAAGTATTATATCTCTTAATAGTAAATAAAGTAAGTTAAGTATATTTAGGTAAAGAAGTTTTATTAATAGCTAATAAGTTAAGTACTCTATTTAGTATTAAGTAAATATATATATATATAACTAAATAGTATAGACTATTATAATATTAAGTTTAAACTATAGTTATAAACCTATTAATCCTAGACTATAGTAGTAGTACTTTATAGATTAATATATTAATATATTAGTCTAGGAAAGTAGTCTTTAATTAGTGAAATTTGTGGGGCACACGTGACGTGACCGCGGGGGTCGTAACATTTGGTTTTTCCGTTCGTCCGCTGGCAGAGGGCGCGTCGGGTAAAACAGTAACCAGTTCTGTTATCCCGTGAGTATCTCGAACTAGTATAACAGCCATGCAGGATAATGCCATTGCCGTTGGTAGTAGTTTGTATGTCTTTACTTTAGAAGCAATTGACGATTGGAAAACAGGAAAGATTCATGACATGGTTAGCTTTGCTGGAGTAGAGCAATTGAAGGATGCTAAGCTGGTGGTTCAGGGTAGGCATCAGTGGAAGCGTAAGACCCCTGCATATTATGTTAGCTACAACTTCATAATCGATTGTTAGGTATTACAAAGTGACTGTTTCCCGACTATAGTTGATAGGTTGATGGCGTATTAAAGAGTTGTTTTAATTTATTAACAGGCTATAATAACATAACTTTTACAACTTGGAGACATCCTCCTCACGGCCAACAAGGTTGGGGTGACCGTCGTTCTTGGGTCGGGTAACAGCGTAGAAAGCAATACCCTCAGTCTTGGTAGAGAACTTTAAGGGTATGAGTGAATGATCAATAATTGAGTGGGTTGGGGGGACTAACCTGAGCCTTTGAGCCAACGTGGAAGAAAGCCCAGTCTCCGGCAACGAGGTGGTGTGTCTTGCCAGTAGCCTCATCGGTGATGTCAATTTGACCTTTAAGGACGTACTTGGTCTCCTCGTAGTCGTACTCGCCGTATCGTGTAGGTCCAGGAACAACTCTGTAGAAGCCGGTTGTCAAATAAGGAGTGGAGTGAGCGCTCTGAGACTTGACGGAGTGGAAGTCGGCGATGATGGCGCACTCTCCCTCAGGAATGGGGATGTGCTCGTGGCCAGCGCCCTTGATAATAGTGAGAGGAACGATCTTGTTGTTAGACACTGGATATGTTAGTCTGTAATGTTACTGTAGGGAGCGATCTAGCGTACTCTTGGAGTATATGGATGGGATTAGAGATAATGAGAGAAGAACAGAGGAAGGTATGCCGGCAGCTGTTTATATACCGACATGGACGGACCATTCTCGGCATAGATGTTGTTATCAGATCGCCGGGTACGGGATACGGCTCCGGGGCCGTAGCTCCGTGTGGCTTGAGCTTATTCAGCGGTTATCAGTGCGAAAGAGGCTTAGCGTGGCTGGCACAATGTGGACCGAGACATAACATGATCGGGACCCCGCGCTTCTTGGCCGGATTAACCTATACCTCGGAGGTTGATGAGGTTGGGAATGTCCGGTAAATGATTTCTATCAGGGTCCCTGATGCCGATTGACGTGTCATCTCATGGGGGAAGATTGGGGAAGTGGAGATTCGCGGCTTGTGTTTATTCCGATACAGGAGTTTATTGCGCTGACCGAGAAATTGCCACTGTGAATGATGTTATCTATCGGCAGAATGGACCAGCCATTTCCAAAAATACAACTGAGAAGCGTTCTGAAATAAAATCAATAGGAAGTGCAACAATTACTATTGGCTAATCCTTCTGGTAGCTGAAGCACGTTGAAGGAGTCAGAAACTGTGTAGACCGCGAATCTTACATGTTTTTCAATGAATAACTGTTGTTTTTCTCTGACGGAAGGACATTTCGAAGTTCGATTGCAGCTTTCGATACCACTGGATATCCTGTATATAGATATACTCAGAAGCCGTCAGCCGCCCCAAGCGAGTCGAATAGCGTAGCGGCTAGTATGTCTATGTTCTATAATTACGTGACCGTATCGCTAGAAGGCTGATGAAGGGACAACCTAATTAGCTGTTGTCGGAATACGCCTGAGAGTGGAGGAAGTCTGCAGATATTCTTTCCCTTTGGAAGATAGGGGAGGGTAGAGTGAAATTCAAAGCCAAGGTGGAAACACATCGGGGTGAGCCACAAAGCTGGTACGACCAGAAAACTTCTAGACGAGGATGGATGTATGCCTAAAACGCCCTGGCAGGGCAAACGAAGGCAGGGAATGGCGGGTTCTTCGAAGAGCCTTGCAAATTATGAAAAGGGACATGAGATGTAAATGTAACCCTGAACTTGGTGAGCTATCGACTTATAATATAGCTTTGTCTAATTAAGTGCGCTTTATCCATTTGCCATTGACCGGACGTCCTCTACACAGTCGAGTCAATGCCAAGCCGTCTTGGACAGGAGCGAATAGAGGGAATCCTGTCTGGATGATACCATATTCAAGAATCACTGTTTGGCCTCGGGGCGAGACAAGGTACATCAAGAAGTCGTGCACGTGAGGGTTATCCACCTTCGGAGAGAACAAAGCATAGCAACTGTTCATCAGCACGTCTTCGGGGTGTGACGGTTCAAAGAAGATCGTCGAATTGGCTATATTGCCGAGGCCTGTTTGTCGTAAAACGGTTGATCGATCAGTCAGGAAGTAAGCACCGGCTGTATCAGCCGCTCTCAGCGCTTCTGATGGTGATAGCACACTTGTTTTGTACCATGACGGCTTGTCTTCCCAAGGTGCCCGACCGGACAGGGACCAGATAGTGCGCTCTTTCCACATTGTGGCGGAAAGGTCCGCGCAACTATGGAAAAGGGTGCCGCTAGCCACGATCCTCTCAAACGCATCAACTAATGAAGTTATAGATATCAGCCCTACAGGATCTGAGAGAGGTCCTGCGAGACAAAAGTAGTCGTAGAAGACGCACCCAGCCGTATACAACCATCCCACCGCTTTAGCCAGAGCTTCTTAGTCTTGCTTATAAGTCAAGGCAAAGTTAACATAGCCTTTTAGTAGGGCTAGCTACGTATTTCGCAAGTAGTTATACACCTAGGCAATTCTACCATCTTTATCTCAAGACTTTAAGTAATCCTAAGCAAGCTCCTTAATTAAGCCAGTCGCACCTGCACCACCGTTTCTTAAAGCATTATCAGAAACAGTAACCTATTAGACAAGTAGAGTTAATACCATACCCAATTCGAAGCAGGACATCTCCACCTTGGCTATAGATTTCTAGTAGGGTTAGATCAATATCTCCGTGTAAAACAATAGCAGTCAGGTGTTCTAGCATAACTTTAAAAGAATAAGAAATAAATTTAAAGCAGCTATCAAAAAGGCAGTTTATAATAGAGTAGTAAAGTACGGGCGGGCAATAATAGAGGAGGCCATAGAGGGAGGGCTCTGCTATTGGCTAACAAAATCCTTCCCCGCAATATACAAAACATACGTTAAAGTGGTCAAGAAACGCCCCAATAACAAAAAGGACAACACCAAGCACAAAGCCATAGAGAATATAGGTCTAACTACTCCTGACTAGGTCATAAGTAAGGGATTAACCCCGATATAGAATAACGTGCTAAACAAATACTAGGACCTGATACGTCAAGCTAAGTAAGGTTTAATAGTTCAGTTAGCAAAGAGTTGACGATCGAGAATATGGAGCTCTCTTGTCTTATTCTATTCTCTTTTTCGCCACATTAACAGTATCAGTAGATAGTCATGATCTTAAAGGCTGAATATTAATTACAGGTATCATATCACTTACCAATCATCATTAATAGCCGATAGTAACACTCAATCCGAGTTTGTAGACCGTGGCCAAAGCCCGCGGAGGTTAGCCGTAGCTCACACCCCACCGACGAGCTATCAACAATTGGTATCCATGAAAACAGTGACGGATTGATCTGCCATATCTCGGATACTCCCCGCGGTGCCTGTTCACAATAGTCCGGTCCCATACTTGTGTCATTATGTCTTGTAGCCCCAGACATGTAAGCTGAGAACAATAGACTCTGCGCGGGACCAGGAAGCTGAAATAAGAGTTACCCATGGGCTCCGTCAAAAACGTTAACTTTCCCCTTCATGTCTCGTCTCTGGGTAAGGCCGGATATATGACACTTCATGGCTTCGCACTCTTCAAAGCTTCTATTTTAACTCTACCATGAAACACCAATATACCTACCTTCTCTTTATTATACTTAAACTTCCGTTAAGCTCTACCGCTGCAGCCATGAACCCATAACTCCCACCTTCACCACCTCTATTATTCGCCAAGAGGGCAGCCAATGTTTCATCTGGCGCCGATCCCAGAATGCCTGCTGGGGCATGGGACTCGCACCTCCACATCATGGATCCAGTGCGCTATCCTCCAGTGGAAGATATTCCTTACAAACCTGCTGTTCACAACCTTTGGGAAAATGCAGTTTTTGAGAACAGCATCGGCTGCGACCATGTATTCTTCGTTCAGACCGCAACGCATGGCTATGATTTGACTCTTATGTTGGATTCTATGCGCGCTGTTGGAAATGACCGGGCACTAGGACTTGCTCTGTTCAATCCAAATACCACGACGCGTGAGGACATTCGAAGATGGGACAGTGAGGGTGTCCGCGCCGTCCGAGTCAATCTCGTAACGTATAGCGACGATACACCTCTTGACGCCCTAAAGGCCCAAATCAAAAGCTATGTCGATCTTATCAAGCCTTTCAACTGGGTGCTACAACTTTACACTAAAATGGAGCGCATCACAGAGCTGGAGGATTTCCTGCCAACTCTGGGCATACGTGTTGTTTTTGACCACTACGGCGACCCCTCACTCCCAAAGTCATCCGAGCCCATCGATCCATATAAGATCACAGGTTTCAAATCTCTGGTGCGCCTTCTGAGAACTGGGGCGATATGGGTCAAGATCTCGGGGGCGTATCGTCTGAGTCATCTTAACTCGGATACCTGGGAGGACCTTGATCCCGTCACCCTTGAGCTCTTTGAGCAAGCCCCGAAGCGAGTTGTATTCGGTTCTGATTGGCCCCATACTCGGTTTGAGGGACTGGATATTAAACCTTGGGTATCTCATCTACTGGACTTGACTGAAGGGAAACAGTGGTTGCGAGAGAGGCTCTTTAGAGATAACGCCTTGGAACTTTGGGGAGTGAATAACAAGAAGGATGTCTCTAGCAGGTTGATCTAATCTAAATGGAAGAATGGATAAACTCTTATGTTGCAGTTTCGAGCGAATTTGCGAAAGCCGTTGCCCTGAGGTTCTAACGAGTCGCCGAATCCCAATGGTCTCGTTACTTGTTCTATGCAATCAGGCCAGTAACCAATCACGTAGAACGTCATATACTCATTGAAAAGTCTGTAAACGAGGTGACGTCGAATTCATTTCATGAGGCAGTATAACTGTGCATGTGACATTGCCCGACTCATGCGGTTTAGCCAAGTTTCCGCGGCAAACCCCCGCGGTCACCACCCGTTGCTAACCATGAACTATGCATTGCTTTGAACCCGGATTCAAAGCAATTGAGGCAAGTCTGTGGGGAATAGCAACATACCCCAGGTAGATAATGCGGGGAAGGCTCTTGTAGCGGCCGGAAGCCCATGGGGATCGTGAATTACGATCCTGGGTAGCTTACCCGCCAGAGCTATATAAGCCAGGCCAAGCCAGTGCTTTTTGGACGATCAAGACGAAAGCCATAGCAGCTCACTAACAACGAATCTTGATCCCACCTGTTCAATATGCCTGCTATCGAGTTCGCCAGTTCCTACGGGAGCTCCGTCCACCATCTTGTGTCTGGGTCTTACACAAACAAGACTCTTTTCCTTCTTGCTTTTGATACAATTGCTCGGACTTTGACTCTCAACTCTACAGTTCCTGGCTTTGGACTTCATCAATTTGTCACCACCAATGCCGCTAAGGACCGTGTATATGCTACTGCTATGTCTGAGCCCCCTCAGCTATTCTCATGGGCAGTCGACAAGAACTACCGGTTCACTCATCTGGATACTGTCAATATCAGTAAGCTTGTCACTACGAATAATCACGATTTGAGATCTCTGACAAGCCTATAGCCTCCTCGTCCTGCTACTTTTCTGACGATGGCAATTTCGCTTTCTCCTCTGGTGGTTCGACCGCCGCTATCCATAATCTCAACAAGGATGGCAGCATCGGCAAACAAGTGGAAGAGCTTTACATGGTACCCAAAGAAGAGATTGTGAACGTGAATAAGACAAGGGCTGCTGTGGTAGGTTCAAAACATCATTTGACCGCTCGTACTGTACCAATGCTAACGATTAACCGAAAGCTTTATGGCGCTCATGCCTTCGACATTAACGTTAATAGAAAGGGCTTTGTTCCCCACCTGTGAGCACAAATTCCAGTCCCATCCAACTGCAGTAATTGATCCGGTCCAGCGGTACGAACTCCATCTTTATGTATGATATTGCAAAAAACGGTACTGCCACGCCTTTGTCGATCAACCTCAGCCCTACTGAAGGTGACGGACCGCGAAACTCGTATTCCAGCAAGGATGGAAAGCTTCTCTATGTAGTAAGTCATTCTAATTACGGATTGATCTAAGCATGAACAATACTAACAAGCTCTGCACAGATGACCGAGCACAGTAAGCTGAAACTTTTTGATCAACGATAGAATTCTTTCTAACATTTCAGATCAATGGTTGGACGTATACAGGGTCCTAGACACTCGTCTTGAACACGTGCAACGAGGCAGTGCTATCCCCGACGGTGAGCTATCTTAACCCCTCCACAAGTCATAAAATGGCAAGACTTACAATAGCAGATGTGCGAGGTCTTTACACTTTCCGCAGCAATACAGTTCAGATGTCACGCGACGGCAAGTATCTTTTCACCAGTACTCGCAGCTGGAACAACACAGAGGCGAACGGATATGTGGCGGCGTTTGCTCTGAACGATGCTGGACTCTTGAAGCAGGAGAAGGCTGTAGCATTTTACGAGGCGCCTGTGACGCTCGGCTCTGCTGGTGGTTTGCGCGTGGCTCCATGGCAAGATGAGACGAACAGTGATCCCAACGGCGTCACAGACTACATGTATCTAAGTGACACGTCCGAGGGTTGGATGTTCATTCTCGGCTGGATCCCGTCGAATCACACCCTCGATGCTGTCGCTTCTCTGCGATACCCTGACAACGGTACGCCTTATGAAGCGACTTGGCTTGACTAAGTCTGTCGGGGTATTGTACAAATGGCTGTTATATTTTAGCATAGCCTTCTAAAAGCACCTGTGTAATTAAAAGTATTGATATATTGAGTACGATTTAATCTATACTATATGCTTATTGTGGAGTTTCATACTACTTAATCAAGGCGCAAATATCCTTTCGTTAATTACGTATCTTGTCCTATGCCCTACTTTAGCAGAGGTGTCGGATTAGTACTGTTTCTCTCTCCCACTAATACAATATGTTAATACCAGACCCAAAGCGAAATAGTCAGTTGTTTTAGGATAAAGTAGTAAACTTACCGTCTAGAGCTACAAGAAAGCGGCTCACACAGTTGTAACATGCAACCTAAGTAAAATCATATTAGGTTTAATCTTAACGGATCTGAGTTGGACATACCGTCGCAACAACTTCTACTACTTCTTGGCAGCCAGCAAGGCTCTTGAGCCAATCAAAAGTCTCATCTTTGACTTGGACATTTCTCGTCATTTCATCCGCTACAACACAGACTGCCCACTGTTTTTCAGTAAAACCATCTGGCTGTGCGCTCTTGAGTAAAACCTCCTCTGTTAAAATCTTGTTCATGATCTCAGACCTGACACCGCTGTTTACAGCCAGTGGCGCGTGGTGCATCCATTCGTACCAGGCTTTGTTCACAACGGCGATGCGACAAATGGCAAGCTCCCTCAAGTCGTCGGCGAGCGAGGTCTTGGTGCAAACGGCTCCCACAAAGGAGTTCCAACCAGCCGCAACATGAGGGGAGTGGAGCAATGCTAAGTCGAGTGGCTGGATTGAGCGGGGATGACGGCGGGCCGCAATCGCCGCAACTATGATTTCCTCTTCGGCGGAGGAGGTTGGGGGAGGGTTGGTAACGTAGGGGACTCTCATGATGACTGCGGTTCAATGACGTTATGGGTGTTTGACTATTTGCTTATGGAGGGGGATATCAGTTGTTATTAAAATAATAGCACTGCTTCGTTGAATTACAAGTCAAGGCATGGAATCAGTCGGTCATGGCTTGCTTGAACTAGACCATTTCCAACTCGGCACCCATCCCCGCAAATACGCCGCGGAGACTGACCGAACTAATCACATTCATTGTCTCCACATCTTCAAACAGCATCAACGAGTGACAAGATGCCCCCGCTTCTGATTTCATTCTTCTGCCTTCATCGGCGTGGTTCAAGCTTGTCTCAAAACCCGCATTTACAGTACTGATGCCTCTGAAGCCATGGAGACCAATGGACAAGGGTCTGGGTCGCAGGGTCATACAGGCGTAGGCCGCTCCAAAAAACAGCGCCTCTCGAGAAAAGCTCGAGGTTTGACATGTGCCAATTGTCGTGCCAAGAAGGTGACAACTATCCATTTACTCCATCAATTACTTTACTCAGACTGGGCTATCATTTTATTTACTCCTGGCTGATTCTTTTTTCGACATAGGTTCGGTGTGAAGGCAGCCAACCAACCTGCAAGACATGCGAAGTCTACCATGTTGAATGTCACTATGACAAGCCCCCAGCGCTCTCCCAGGTCGTGGCCATGGCCAGAAGACTTCAAGAAGCTGAAGAGACCATCGAGCGTCTTCAGAGCGTCGATATACCTACCAATTATCAACAGGACATAAGCGTGCCTGCTGCTGAAAGCGTCATCCTGGCTTCAACTTCCAGGCAAATACCACCACCAGGAAACAGCGTGGAGCCAGCCGTATCAAATTCGTCACCTGCAACACACCGTACCTGCTCCAGAGACCAGCAGGATGCTCCTCGATCGACAGCAGCTATAGATAATATTCGTCAAGAACCGTTAGCTAGTGATCTAAGCGTGGACGAACATGGCAAGATCTGCTACTACGGACCGACATCTGCTGTTCACGAGCCTATCGGACTGGCCTCACCATCTACAAACTCATTAAGCCTAGGAATTATTAAGAGGCGATTAGCCAGATATCGCCCACCAAAATGGACAATTTCACTTAAAACTTAGTCTTAAATTAAGTAATGCTGGGTTATACTACTGATTAGTTTAGAATAACCCTAGGAATTATTAAGAGGTAATTAGCTAGATATTACCTACTAAAATAGACAATTTTACTTAAAACTTAGTCTTAAATTAAGTAATACTAGGCTATACTACTAATTAGTTTAGAATAACCTTAACTTTACACTTAGGGTTAACTAGTATTTATTTAGAGTTAATATAATATATAAAAAAGAGGACTTTAATTAGTAGAGATAAATAATAAGATTACTTTCTACTTAGCTTTCTTAGAATACTTACTATAATAGTATACTATATATTAGCTTATTTCTTTAGATATAGTATAATATAGATTATATTATATCTAAGCTAAGCTATTAGGTTAAAGAAAGAGTATAAAATTACTTTTTATTTTACTTTCTATTACTAAAATAAATAAAGTAATATTAAGTAGTAATAGATAATATTATATATTTTAATTAAGATTATTAGATACTTATCTACTAGCTCTATTAGTTAGCTATTTAACCTAGTAATAGTATTAAGTTGTATTTTTAATAATAGTATTAGCTTAAGGGTTAACTACTAAAGAATATTATAAATTACTATAGTATATTTAAATTTACTAATCTAAAGCTTACTATAACCTTTAAAGATAATAGTTAGGTAATTAAATAGCTTATTATTTTAAAGAGGTATAATTATAATATATATTAATATCTTACTATTATATAGGATAATACTATCTATTATTAGTAAGAGGTAAAGTATAGTATATTATTAGTAGTAGTAATAGATAAGATATAATAGATTAAAGTATAGCTATAAATATAAATAAAAGAAAAGTATACTTACTACTAGATTATTTAAAATAATAGTAATAGTAATAGCCTATCTAATATAGCTAATATAGTTAATACTACTAGTTAGAATACTATAGATAAGTATATTATTATAAGTTAGGCTTAATTAAAGGTATAAGATACTATATAACTATAAAAGAAGGACTTAAAGAAAGATATAAACTATAACTTACTATAAGTTAAGAGGCTAGGTTAAGTATAGCTCTTTAGCTCTTATAACTTAACTAATATTTATAATATAGCTAAGTAGTAATAAGTAAAGCTAGTAATAGCTAGGTAGGCTAAAATATAAAAAGATAAGAAAGTAGTTTATAAGTAACTATTACTTAGCTAGCTTAAATAGAGCTTTAATTATAAGGTAGAATACTACTATTATTAAATAGATAATATATTAACTAAGATACTATAATAGCTTACTAGTATCTTATTAATAAGCCTAGCTAGTATACTATTTAGCTATAAAGAAAAGAAGGTATTTATAATTAAGTATAGGTTTATTAGCTAATATTACTTAAGCTTTTACTAGAAGGTATATTATATTAGATATAAAAAAGTATTTAAGTACTAAGCTATTTACTTTACTAATAAGTAGTAGGGATTACTAGATAATTTTATAGAAGAGCTAAAGGTAGATTAGGTTTTTTATAGTTATAATAGTAGTAGTAGTAAAAGAGAGATAGAAGGTAATAAGGAGAATTAAGATAATAAAGTAAAAGCTAGAGATAAAAATAGAGATAAATATTAAGATAATAATAATAATAATAATAAAGGTAAGTAAGGTAATAAAGGGATAATTAGCCTATAGTAAGATATACTTAACTAAGCTATATTCTAGTTTATTATAACTTCTATTAAAAGTTATATTAGTAGTAATATATATATAAACCTATTACTATACTTCTATATAGTACTTAGGGTTAACTAATATTTACTAAGCTATATAAAGCTATATTTATATACTAGTATACTAATTATAATAGTATAGTAAACCTAGCTATTCTTTTTAAAGGCTATATTTAAAAATTAGCTACTAGATTAAAATAAGGTTAAGGTTAAAGCTATAGTTATATTTTAAAAGTAGTATATAGTATAAATATATATAAGTACTTATATTATTATAAATACTATTATTAGATAGATAGTATATAAGAAAGGGTATTAGTAGAAGATAAGAGAGTAGCTATTAATATACTAGACTAAGAATAAATAGAGCTTATTCTTAGGGTTAGGGTTAGTATATTAGGGTTAGGGTTAGGGTTAGGGTTAGGGTTAGGGTTAGGGTTAGGGTTAGGGTTA
>JAQPZZ010000130.1:0-13075 GCA_028416715.1 Fusarium multiceps | reverse complement strand
TAAGAGTACCTAATTAAAAGCTTAGATTTAAAGTCTTTTAAGATTCTAAATAAGATTAGCTATTTAGGTATATACTACTATACTTAATACTAAATAGCTAAGATACTTATAGAGATTAATATATAGAGTAACTATATTATAAACTTTAGTTATAAAGATTAAAAGGAATATAATATATAAGAATTATCTATATATTCTATATAACTATATAATAAGATAGTATAACTATTAAGGAGGAGGAGGAGGAGGAGGAGAAGGAGAAGGAGGTCCTTGCCTTAGCAATAGAGGAGGAGGTTATAATCCTCTAGGTAGTAATAGTAGCTATATAGGAAAACTTATAAGCTTTTTACTACTAGGTAACCCTTAATTTATCCTTTTAGCAATTTGCTTTATTATAATAATATAAAAAGTTATAGAGAATACAAAAGTAAGCTACTTAAGTACCTATAGTATATAGCTAACTTTAATATCTAATAATATAGTACCTAGCTTCTTAGTAGTAAACTAGAGTGTATTTCCTATCTATGTAGTAGATACTATACTAATAATAAAGATAGTAACTAATATTACAAGGATCTTCTTAGACTAATATTAATTAATAAAGTACTAGCTCTAACTACTCCCCTTACTTATCTATATATAGACCTAGGTAATAAAAAATAGGATACTAAGTATAAAGAGTATACTAGCAAATACTTATAAGTAAAAGAAGATATTCTACTATAGCTGTAGAGTAGTTTTAAGGATAGGTAAGCTAGGAACTATAGATCCCTTATCTTCCTTACCTAGCTAAGAGGTAAGTATAGTACTAAGTAACTAGGGTAATACTAAATAAAGGGTACTAATATAAAAGTAATTATTATCTCTAGATATATATACTTCTATACTAAGTTAGCTATTAATCTACTATATATAATAGTTAAGAATCTATTTTATTAATTTAAATAGTATTTTTATATATATAGTAAGAGACCTTATTAAAATAATTAATATAAAGCTCTACTATACTTAAGCTATTTATAGCTATAAGGTATATACTAGGAAGTCTAGGGCTATCTAATATATATTCTATTAGAGAGAGTACTAGTTTCTATTAGTTTATATAATACCCTTAGCAGAAAGTACTAGGTAAGCGGAATACTTACTGTAAAATACTAGGCCTACTATAAAGAAAATAAAGATAATAAGTAGTTCTATAATCTAGAGCTCTAAAATAATACTATTAGTATATCTTATATCTAAATATACCTATAGAATATATATATTTAAGTAAGAGGTAACTATAAAAGTAATATATAGATAATAGAGTAAGAGAACTAAAGTATATAATATAGTTAAGGTATATAGTATAGTTAAAGTATATAGTATAGTATAATAAATAGATAATAACTAAGGAAAAGGGGTATATTATTAGGAGGTAGAGAGAAGGAAGTAAGAAGTTAAATATTTAGGTTAATATATAAGTACTATTTCTATTACTATTAGGGCTCTTTAAGCAAACTTTACATCCTAGACCTAAGTCTAATCTAATAGCATAGATTAACTTAATATATTATCTATATTACTAGAGATAGTAAAGTATCTATTATTAAAAGTACTTAGCGTTATTAAAGTTATAAGTAACTACATAAGTATATTACTACCTAGCCCTTAACTTATCTATACTAGTTTAGTTAGAAGTTTATCCTTCTATTTATCTATCTATCTATCCTATCCTAGTCCTAGTTAGTTACAGTATAGAGACTATTAATATATTTAATCTTATAGTTACTATCTAATAGCCTTTAGCTCCTATAGATTCCTATATATACTTTATATTTATTTAATTACTACCTACTTAAAATATCTAGCCTTTGCAGTATAACGCTAGCTATAAAGGGCTAGCTATATTATATTATCTACTCTATGTTAAATACATATTATTACTATAACTTAAGTCTTTTTCCTATATATTATATAGGTAGCTATGTAATAATATTAGTTTATATAATATATTTAGATTATAATATAGAAAAATAGTCTAATAGTATATTATCTACCTAACTCTGCAGTAATATAGTTTAGTAGGTGCTAGGCTTACTATAAAAGAGATAATAGACTGCTATATTAGTAAGCTACTTAATATACTTTACGCAGGCTAAGAGTTAGAATTCCTAGCCCTAGAAATAGGGTATATTTTATTAGTTATTAATTCTCTATTAGCTTTAAAGGACTAAACTAAAATAATATTAGTAGTACTTTTACTAATCTACTATTATTCTTTACCTAAGTAAGTAATTCCTAAGGTTTAGCTATTAGTCCTATAGTAAACTATATATCTTAGCTAGGCTAATAAAGGTAAGTAGGTAATTACTAAAGGTTTATTAGTTTAAATATATAGTAAGTTAAGGCTATAAGAAAGTAACTTTTATTAGCTAAGCCCTTAGCAAAAGTTTAGTATTACCTAAGCTACTAAGGGTTTATACTAAAGATTGTAGAGCTAATAATCAATATCTAGATAATAACTAATAGTCTAAAGTAGATAAGGAAGACTTGCTAATAAGAAACTAGTTTATCTACTTTTAATAAGCAAACTTTAAGTAAATATCCAATTTAACTATATAGCTACCCCTAGACCTTGCGGTTACTAGACTCTAGCTCCCTTAGCTTATTACTTATACTCTATATTTATTTAATCCCTATTTACTTAAAATATTTAGCTCTTACAGAGCAACACTAGCTATATAGGGCTAACTTTGCTACAGTATTAATCCTATATAAGATATACCTTAGTATAGAGACCTAAGTCTTTTTCCTATATATTATATAGGTAGCTACGTAATAATATTAGTTTGTATAATATATTCAGACTATAATATAGAAGCATAATCTAATAGGATACTATCTACCTAATACTATAGCAATGCAGGCTAGTAGGATAAAGCTTATTGTAAAGAAAGGATAGGCTACTAAGTTAGTAGGCTACTTAGTATACCTTACTGGGGTTATAAGTAGAGTAATTTAAAATCTTAACCCTAGAAAAGGAGTATTTTATTAGTTATTAACTATCTATTAGCTCTAACTAATTAAACTAAAATAATACTATTAGTTCTTTTTACTAATCTACTACTATTTATTACCTAAGTAAGTAATCCCTAAGGTTTAGCTATTAGTTCTAAATATACTTTAAAGTATACTATATATCTTAGCTAGGCTAATAAAGGTAGGTAGGTAGTTTACTAGAGTTTGTTAGTTTAGATATATAGTAGATCTAGGCTCTAATAGGGCCTTCTTATTAGCCTAACCCTTAGGAAGGGTAGTATATACATAGTTAGCAATAGGGGGTTATAAGACTAATAATTAATATTTAAGTAGTATCTAAGAGTAAAGAGTAGACTAGGCAGAGTTACCTATATTATACTAATACTCTAAAGATAACTAACTGTAAGTAGAAAAGATAGATTTTTATATACCTAACCAGCCTTCCTATATTTCCTAAGCTAACCTTAAGCTTACTCCTAGCTTTTTATAGTACTAGAAATTCTAGCTATATATATAACCTTGAATTTTACTATTACTAGGCTATCTTATATATTTTGTTTTTTATTCTTTTTACTAACAATAGTTTGGTATTATATTTAACTACCTTAATATATATTAAACTTTAAATCTATCTTTTATATAGATATTATAAAACTTTAATAGTCTTTATAATTCTACTACTCTATACTACTATACTCTAATATATATATAACTATAGGCTTCTTATTAGCTTTATAGTCTATATAACTCTATAAGTTCTTTCTAAGAATAATCTTATAGAACCTATGTTATAGTAAGGTAATACTTAGGTAAATAAGAAAGGCCTTAGCTTAGGATAGATAAAACAAGCTCTAGCTCTCTTATACTAATATTAGGTTAAAGAGAATATAGATTTATCCTAAGAGCTATCTTTAGATCTATATATCTATTTTAGTTATACTATGTAGTATTACATAGTCTACTAGTATAATAAGATCTATTCTATAAGATAGGGAGGGGCCCTAGTATATTAACTATAGATAAGGTTATTAATATATAACTATAACTAGGAAATAGGTAATAATTAGTATATAGCTTAAAGAAAAGATATATATAGCTCTATATATTAGAGGTATAGCTTAGGTTACTATTATAAAGTCTTTTAGGAGCATAGTATATAGCAGGTAGCTAGAGCTTCTGTACTACTGGAGTACTAGCTTTAACTACTAAGCTAAAGTTACTAAGCTGGATTATATCTCTTAATAGGCTCTCTTAGGGTTTTATTAGTATAATAAGCTTGCTATCTTTCTATTACTTAGTAAAAAGTTATATCTTTTAAGGCTATCTAACCTAGGTATACTTTTTAGCTATACTATAGTTATCTAAAGTATAAAGACTATATAGTATATTAGCCCTGTTTAAATCTATAAGTAGTATTAGTCCTGCTAACTTCCTCTAATAGTATATAGATAGGGAAAATAGTAGTTAGCTATTAGGTAGGCTTACCTTTATATATAATTTTGCTATTATAAAGACTTTTTAAGGCTTATAGTAATTGTATTATAAATAATATGCAAGTAGTAGGTAGTTCTCTAGGTAGATAGTCTTAGAGGTTTAGGCTTAGTAAAGGGAATACTAAAACTTAATAATAGCTATAGGGGCTATGTAAAAAGAAGGTGCTTTAATAGATTATAAGATATATAGTATCTTATATAGTATAAATAATCTTATACTATATATAGTATTTGTAATTATCTAAGTCCCTTAATATTAATATTTTAAGGGTAATATCCTTTGCTTTAGTTAAGTTAAATACTATCTAGATAGTTAAGAAACTTCTATAGCTAAGTTTATAAAGGATATAGTATTAACTAACTATAACCTTACTAATTTAAATAAGGTAGTATATGCCTATAAAGTAGAGATTAATATTCTTAGAGATAGTCTCTATATTAAGCTTATTCTTAGAGTTTATAAAATTACCTTAATTATTAAGGTTATTACTATTATATATAGATTCTATATCAGATAGCAGTACTATATTATAGAATAATAGATCTACAGTTAGGACCAGTATATAATCTATAATTAGGTAGTTATTAGTATTTAGAAACTAATAGTAGAATATATAAAGTAGTTATTAGATTAGTTTTAATATAGTGTTAGTAGGAAAGAGGTAAGGGCTAGAATAGTAGGCTATAAAATAAAAAGAATATTAAGATAATGTAAATAGGTATAAGAGGTATATAGGTAAAAAGAAAAATACTAGTTTTACTTATTTAATTATAATATACCTAAATATAGATAAGCTTAAGTAAGTATAGTATATAGTAGTAGCTAAATTATTATAATTAGATAATATAATAAGTAGCTAAGGCTTAGACCTTATAATTAACCTTACTATACTAGCTAAGTATAGGATAGTAATATCTAGTGTAATACTGGCTGCTAATATATCCTAGATATATAGAACTATCTAACCTTGTTAGTTGTAGTAGGTATAACCTAGGCTAAAGTAAGTGCTAATAATAAAGCTTGCTAAAATAGAAAAGCCTGTTAGTCTATATAATTACATATAGGTAGATATATTAAGAACTTTAGGTAAAAGAGTATATATTTATAAACTAAGTTAAAGAATATTAGAGAGTTATATATAAGCCTTATATATACTTTTAAAAGGTCTATAAAATAAGATATTACTCTTACCTCTATTTTTTAAAAAGATAAAACTAAAGAAAGCTTTAGAGATATCTATAGCTATATTCTTCCTATAAAAAAGTTATAGTAACTTACCTACCTCCTTCTATATATAAGTAGTAATTATAGTACTACGTTTTAATAATATTATATACTAGCTATACTAATTACCTCTTATTTACTTCCTAGGATAATATAATTAGTAATATCTATATCTAATAGGCCTCTAATATACCTAATAGGCTCTAAGAGTTTACTTCTAATAAGTAAGTACTAATTAGTATAGTTAAGGCTCTTAGTAAGTACTTAGCTTATACTACTGCTTATAGAATTAGCAATACATAGGTTATTATATAGTAAGTTAGATTACCCTTATACTATTTAATTAATAGCCTAACAATTAATAATAGGGGCTTACTACATATAAATTTAATAAATAGTATAATAGGGTAGATATTGTAAAATAACCTATATATTACTGTAAGTGCAATTAGTAGGGGGGTAGGCCAGAATAAGGTCCATATTTACCTTAATAGTATAGGGTTAGGGCCAGGTATATATAATAATATATAGGCAAAAGTAGAAATAGTATATAAGTAATTAAAGAAAGGTTATAGTATTAATATAAATATATTATATAGGGGGGGATAGCTTACTTCTAGGTTAGTAGTAATAAGCTTAGAAGGATACTAAGGAGAAATAAGTTTAGGTATAGTAATAAGTAAAGGAGGTGTATAGGGAGCTATGTATATAGTAGTATTATCCTTATTAGTAAGCTATTTAGAGTAAGAGTAGGATAAAATATATTAGAGATATAGACAGTATAATTACTCTACTTAATAATAGGAGTAGAATAAGTAGTTAAGGTAGATTATAAGATATATAGATAAGGTTAATAGAAGTAGATTAAGAGAAGAGTATATAGTATAGTAATAGTTAAAGAATATATATAAACTTTAATATTAATACTTTAGTTAAGGTAAGGTATAAGGAAAAAGAGGAAATAGATATTTAAAACAGAATTAAAAGAACAAGAAGAAATAGGTATAATATTATAATACTATATTTAAAGGTAAAAGATATATAAGAGAGTAGTAGATAGTTAAGAAGGTTAGACAAAGGATAAAGAGAAACTAGCTAGCTATTATACTAATACTAAACTAGAACTTAGACTAAGCCTTGTAGATAGCTAGTAACTATAGGTATAGACTAAACCCTAACCCTATATATTTAAGTTAGGGTTATAGGGTAAAGATAAGAGTAAAAGGGAAGGGGATATTAAAAGAGAAAGGGTAATAACTAGCTAAGAGGGAGTTAACAAAGGTAAGAAAGTAAAGCTAACCTACTTATTAAAAGTACTATTTACATTAATAGCTAACGTTATACCCTGCGTTACTTAGTAACTAATGAATTATTTTTAGTAAGAAAAAAGAAACAGTACTAGTATAATACAGGGTAACTAATAAACTCTAGTTTATACCCTAATAATAATAATAAGAAAGATATAAAAAAATATATAAGTATAAAGTTCAAATATATAATTATAATAGTAGGTTTACTTTTATTAAGAAACTATTATTTATATACTAAATTACTCTATCTTATTATTAATTCTGGTTTTAGTATTTATTAACTAATAAGGGTAGCCTATAAGAAGTACCTAATTAGGATATAATATCATCTGCTGTATTAAAATATAGTAGTTGTACTTATACTAATATTAATATATAGGAAAAAGAAAGTTTAATATTAAGAAGTAAATAAAAGAGATAAAGTCCTTATAAATAGAGAAGTCTTAGAAATTATCTAGTTTATACCTTTTACTATTGCTTAGTTATTAATCTATATAATATAGAGTATTTTAACTATATAAGTAATTTATACCTACTGTGCTATAAGATATATAAGTATATAGTAATAAGAGGTAAGGTATAGGCTTATCTGCGTAATATACTATATAGACTTATTAAGAAGGAGATTAATAAAGTTAAGCTGTAGACTAAAGTACTTAATCTAATTAATAGTAATAATAAGATCTTAGCTTTACCCCTTATCTTAGATAATAATCTACTAATTAAGGCTCTTAGTAAACTAAAAAGGGGAGGTTTTTAATATATATTTATAATAGACTATTAAGCTATAAGTGTAAACTTAAGATAAAGAAATAAACACCTCTAGAAAGTATATAGAGTTAAGCTAAGCTAAAAACCTAGTCCCTAAAGTAAAAGTACTATAGAAATAGATATAGGCTCTACCTACTAGAGAAGTAATGTATCTTATTAATAGCTCTTTGCTAAAGGTCTATAAAGTAAGTATTTTAAGGTTGTAAGAGGCTATAACCTAGAAACCTTAGAAATAAAGTAAGTAAGGGTAAAAACCATAATATAATAGGCTATGCAAACCTTCTAGGTAAAATCTAAAGAGGCTTAAAAAAAGGAGATAGATATTATTAAAGAGATAGGTAACTTAGCTATACTAAATTTATAGCTTTATTAACTAGGATTAATAGCTTACTTAAAAGATTTTAGTAATAAAAAACAGTTCCTAAGGGACCTTATTTCCTTAAAGTATACCTTAAAGCTAGATAACCCTAATACTAAGGATAATTCTAAGCTCTAATATATTTATACTATAGTTAGATATCTAATTTAAAAGTCTATAGGTGTAACCTAACTAGGTGTAATCTTATAAAATATACTATTTAAAGTAAACTAAAAAGAATTACATAAAGAGTATAGTATACCCTTCTACTTTTAATTTAAATAGTAAACTCAAAAAAAATATATTACTATCTACTTGTAATTCTTTGCCTATACTATTTAAGCTATATCTTGCGAAAATGCCAAAGATTAACTGCTATTTAGGCTTACTAAGAGTTAGGTTACTACTTTTAATAAGATAATAGATTATACTATAGACCTTATTAATATTAATAATAAGGTAGAGCCTATAATACTATTATTATAGATTAATAAATTATATTAATCCCTTAAAGATGTAGTACTTACCTTTTACATCTCTATCTTTAACTACTTTACAAAGGTTACTAAGTATAATAGTATACTTATTAACTTCTTAATTATACTAAGCATCTAAGATAATAAGACTTAGAAAATATATATAAACTTTACCCCTAAACTCTTAGTTATTATAGCTATCTCTTAGGTATTTCTAGTTTAGTATACAATTAATAAGAGGATATTATATATCTAGAAGAGAGTAAAGTAAGGCTAAATTAGAGAAGAAGCTAAGGAGAAAAGTCTAGGATATTTTAAGATTATATCTAAGATAATATACTAGTTCCTTATTAGTAGTACTAAGGGTTAGGATACTATACTAATACAGTTTATTATTTAACTTTACAATTATAGCATAGTAGTTAGCAAATAGAAGGTAATGCTAGGTTTAGTAAGTTAAGATAACAAGGATACTATCTATAAAGGTATCTATATTAATGTACTTAGTATCTAATCTATGCTATAGGCTACCTTATAAAGAGCAGAGATACTACTATATAAGTATTTACTTTTTTATAAGGAGTATATAGATTAGCTTACTAATAAACTTAGACTACTAGAGATCCTATAGGATAAACTTATTAATAATACAGTAGACATAAGTATAGGCTATTTCTTTGTTAATAATCTCTTTAAGCTACTACTAGAAAGCAATAGTTAGATATTTTGCAAAATATAGATTAATACTACCTTATAAAAGGTATAGGTTAAGGGAAAATTAGAAGCTAACTTTAAGCTTATTAAAAAGAAGGTATAGTATTATAGCAATCACTTAGAGGAATATTTAGAATATCTATTATTTATTATTTACTTATATAGTAGCTAAGCTGCCCAGTTATTAAAGCTACTTACCCTATAGTATAGAAATACTACTAACAGTAGTATATAAAACATCCTCTATAACTGTAGACTTATTATACTTATAGCTAGATACTATAAGGAATTCTTAAAAACCAAGAGAGTTAAAGTAATATACTACTTTTTACTATATAAAGTTAGTATCTTAGTAATCTATTACCTGTGGCTTATATTACTATTTTAGAAAGATATATAAGTAAATGCTTAGGATATAACTAAGCTTTATACTAACCTATAGGCTCTAGAAGAAACCCTTAAAGATTTAAATAATAATAATAGAGAAAGTAAGTATAGTATAGATAGTAATAATAAGAACTACAGTAATAAGGAGGATAAAAGTAATTATTATTATTAAAAAAAGATAAAAAGCAAGATGTACTATCTAGGGCCTAGCCTACACTAGATATTTATATAAATAACTTATATTCTATAGCAAATAAGCTTACAAGGCTATAAGAAAGGGATTACTATTAGTAGCTAAAGATATCTCTCTATTGTAATTACCTAGTACTATTTTTATAATAGTATAATAGCTTACATAGCTCTTATTAGTAAGGCTAATAAGGGCTATAATAGTAATAGTAATAGTAAGGTAGAGTAGGATAATCCCTGGGATACCTAGGCCTACCACAGGTCCTTAACTACTAGCTTAGTATATAATAGACTTATTATAGAAGGGTATTTTAAGATAAATAAATAATATATTAACTTCTAGTTTATTAGTAAGAAGTAGTATTACTTACTTAGTTTCCTATTAGCTATTAATAGGTTTAGAGAAGTTCTTATACTAAAGTATAAATAGAAGATATTATTACTTTATTACAAAGTAATAAGAAATCTATAATTAAGGTAATAAAAGATCCTTTAGAGAGTCAGTATTAACCAAGAACTAGGTTATCTATATAGAAAGTATATCTAGTTCTATAGTAAGTAATAGGAAGCTATAAAGATAATTATAATAAATAAGAGTCCTATTATTATAATTATAAAAACTAGTACTAGAAAAAGTCTTTACTTTATACTACCTGTAGCTAGCTATCCTAGTAAGCTAATAGTAGTAATTATACTACTTATATCTCTCTAAGGTAATCTAATAAATTAGTACTAAAAGCTTAAGATATTATATACTAAGTAAAGAAGTAATAGGGTACTAGGAGATATATTAATTATATTTATAATACCTAAGTTAGCTATAATAAAGTATTTTCTAGACTTTCTAGAGTTATAATATATTATAGCTAAGGTAGACTGGATTATTATTAACAAGTATTATACAATTATAGAAGGAAGCCTCTTATTCTATCCCAAGCTATATAAGCTTAGGACTCTTACCCTAGTAGGGATATAGATAGTTTACCTTATAGTAATACTCCTACTAGTAAATAAACCAGCCTTTTTTAGTATAGTTAATACATAGCACAAAGATGTTATTATAATCTAAGCAAGGATAACGTACTATAATATAGCTTACAGTATCTAATTAGTTATAGCTACAAGTGTAGATAAGGCTATAGCTACTATTATTAAGGAGGTAAGGGCTATAATTAATAAAAAGCTAGAAAAGTACCTATAGCTAGCTAAAATTATTATTTACTATTAGTATATAGAAGTAATAGAATACCTAGCTAAAAAGCTAGAATATAATACTTACTATTAAGAGATTAATACTAAGGATAGAAAAGTAAAGAGGGTTAAGTTTTAGATAAGTAGTATAAAGTATAAGTAATATAGGGATAGGTAGGTAATTATAGTAATAAATATACTTAATCTTAGTATTAATATACCTAATATTTAAGTAGTAATATATATAGAAATACTATATAGACTAGCAGACTATATATAGTAAAGTAGATATATAAATTAAGATAGGCTATAGAGTAAGGCTATTATTATCTAACTTAATACGTAAAGTAGCTTAAAGAAACTATAACTACTTATAGCTAAGTATATAGCTATAGATAGCTATATTAGTAGTAATATATATTAGTATATAGTACTAGACTTTATTATAGATAGTTAAACTAATTAGGAAGGTTATAAGTAAAGGGAAGAGCTATGTAATATTTACTAATACTAGGTAGATAATAAGAATAGGGAGAATAAAAATAATATATTAGAGGATAGAGAGGAATATAATATATAGTAGTAAGATCTAAAGGTAAAAGACACTTAGTATTAAGCTATAACTACTATAGTAAAGGAAAATTAAGGATTCTAAGAATACTAAAGAAAGCTTATATAATAAGCTCTTAATAGATATATATTCTACTTAGTATAAGGTATAAGTAGTAAAAGGCTATATTTAAGACTATAGTACCAGGAAGTATAGATAATAGGAGGGTAAGTAATAGAAGTATACTAGCTTATAGTAAGTATAGAAAAGTTCTTATAGTAAAGTAAGGTTATAGATAACTTTAGTTATTACCTAGATTACTTTATACTATAGGAGTTATATAATAGCTAGGAGGAAAATAGGCTAGAAAGTAGATAGAAATAAGGTAAGGAGAAGAGGTATTAATACAAAGGGGTAATAATATATATTATTACCTAGGTATAAATATAATTACTAGATAATAGTATAGAGCTATATAATAGGCTTAGATTTTATAGTAGGGAGAAGTAGATAGAAAAAGAAAGATAGAAGTAGGTATAGAGGTAAATAAGAAAGTAAGTAATATAAGAGAGTGCAAAGATATTACAGATTTATATAGTTTTTAATAAAATAATAGATTAGTAGAGTATAGGAAGGGAAAGGGGTTAGTATAGTTATAAAGTAAAGTATTATACTATACTTATAAAATTAAGAGAATATTTTTTTAAACTTAGTATAGTAGTACTAGAGAGGGGTAGCTATAGAGAAGGAAATATATAATAAGTAATACTAACCCTAGATAGAGTATGTATATATTTAAGGGTATATTATATATATAAGGTTATAAGGTAGTATAAGGTTAGCCCTAACCTTTATAACTTTAGAGTAAGATTATAAAAGTAAAATAAGGCTAATAATAAAAGCTAGGTTAGGGTTAAGGAGAAACTGCTAATATAGGGTAGTTTAGTATAGCGTAAAAGAGTAGTATAATAACAGTAGTAGCAAGGAAAGGTTTAAAGAATTAAAAAGGGATAAAGGTAAAAGGAAGAGGTAAATAAAAGGCTAACCTTAGCTGTATAGCAGCTAGGGAAAGGCTAGCGCAGCAGAATATAGTATAGGGTAGGGTAGAGATAAAGGAGCTAACCTCTAATATAAGGGGTGTGCAAAGCAGAAGATATAGCAGAACCGCTAACTGCTGATAAGGGAGTTATAGGCAGCAAGGGTTAGGGTTAGGGTTAGGATAGGGTTAGTATTAACTATCTAAGCTATTTGCCCAGTTGCTTTTCTAGTTACTATATATAGTATAAGAGAGAAAAGAGATAACTATAGCTATAGAAAGGTAAGAAAAATAGGAAAAGTAAGGAAAGTATAGAAAAATAAGAAAGTAAAAGCTATATAGGGTAAGTAAAGA